>OW569414.2:35986898-35991898 GCA_937662695.2 Halyzia sedecimguttata | reverse complement strand
TCTGTCTTCCATTTAATGGAGACGGTAATACGAAGGCAAAATTTAAAGATTACCCTGAACGGTGGATCACTTGGCTCGTGGGTCGATGAAGAACGCAGCTAATTGCGCGTCATCATGCGAACTGCAGGACACATGAACATCGACATTTCGAACGCACATTGCGGTCCTCGGACACTGTCCTCGGACCACTCCTGACTGAGGGTCGGTTCCATATTAAAGACTGCCCGGCCAGATGGCTTCGATTGACGAAGTGATGAATTGCCGAGCGATGCGATCATGGATCATTTTTGATCGGGTTCGCGAGCTTACGAATGTCGTCTAACGTCTTTTGTTGCGTAAATGGCCTTCGGGCGTGTTGGACGGTTGACGCGTGGTTCACGTTTGTTGTTGTGGTTTCGACAATGTGTCGGAACGAGCTCCAACGTTCGTATTACACGCCGTCTTGAATTGCGATAGCACATCTAATGGTGTCGCGGTATCGCACCTTCTGCTCCCTCGACTGGAGGTACGCGATCGTCGTGTCCGAGTATTCTTGTGAACGACGTCTGATCGCTACGTACCTAGGTTGTAGCGTGGTGCGGATAGTGCTTTCATAAGCGCATCTCCGAAAAGTCCGTATAAAACGTCTGCTTCTGCATCAGTCTGTGTTATGTGATCTCTGAAGAGGTACACTTATGCGATGGGTATGCGTGCGGATGATGATTCTAAAACGTTTGTTTCTGCATTAGTCTGTGTTATGTGACCTCTGACGAGGTACACTTATGCGATGGAATGCGTGCGGACGGTGATTCTATAAAGTCTGTTTCTGCATTAGTCTGTGTTATGTGACCTCTGACGGGGTGCACTTACGCGATGGAATGCGTGCGGCCGATGATTCTATAAGTCTATTTCTGCATTAGTCTGTGTTATGTGACCTTTGACGAGGTGCACTTATGCGATGGAATGCGTGCGGACCGAGGAATCTGAAAGTCGATATCTGCATTAGTCTGTGTTATGTGATCTCTAACGGGGTGCACTTATGCGATGGAATGCGTGCGGCCGATGATTCTGTAAGTCTATTTCTGCATTAGTCTGTGTTATGTGACCTTTGACGAGGTGCACTTATGCGATGGAATGCGTGCGGACCAAGGAATCTGAAAGTCGATATCTGCATTAGTCTGTGTTATGTGATCTCTAACGGGGTGCACTTATGCGATGGAATGCGTGCGGACGATGATTCCTATAAGTCTATTTCTGCATTAGTCTGTGTTATGTGACCTTTGACGAGGTGCACTTATGCGATGGAATGCGTGCGGCCGATGATTCTGTAAGTCTATTTCTGCATTAGTCTGTGTTATGTGACCTTTGACGAGGTGCACTTATGCGATGGAATGCGTGCAGACCAAGGAATCTGAAAGTCGATATCTGCATTAGTCTGTGTTATGTGATCTCTAACGGGGTGCACTTATGCGATGGAATGCGTGCGGACTTGGAATCAGAAAGTCTACTTCTGCATTAGTCTGTGTTATGTGACCTCTGACGAGGTGCACTTATGCGATGGAATGCGTGTGGACTTGGAATCAGAAAGTCTACTTCTGCATTAGTCTGTGTTATGTGACCTCTGACGAGGTGCACTTATGCGATGGAATGCGTGTGGACGTGGAATCAATAAATCTGTTTCTGCATCAGTCTGTGTTATGTGATCTCTGACGACGAGATACACTTATGCGACGGGTATGCGTGCGGACGTTGATGGACTTTTCGATGATTTTGAACTTACGACCTCAGGACAGGTGAGACTACCCGCTGAATTTAAGCATATCATTAAGCGGAGGAAAAGAAACTAACTAGGATTCCCTTAGTAGCGGCGAGCGAACAGGGATTAGCCCAGCACTGAATCCCGCGATCGTAACCGGTCGCCGGGAGATGTGGTGTTAGGAAGGATCCGTTATCTCGCATGTTCGCGGTGCGTTCAAGTCCATCTTGAATGGGGCCATCGCCCATAGAGGGTGCCAGGCCCGTAGCGACCACTGCGTCTTGCGAGAGGATCTCTTCTGAGAGTCGGGTTGCTTGAGAGTGCAGCCCTAAGTGGGTGGTAAACTCCATCTAAGGCTAAATATAACCACGAGACCGATAGCGAACAAGTACCGTGAGGGAAAGTTGAAAAGAACTTTGAAGAGAGAGTTCAAGAGTACGTGAAACCGTTCAGGGGTAAACCTGAGAAACCCGAAAGGTCGAATGGGGAGATTCATTCGCGTAGGTTGTTGTGGTGTTCCGACTGTGGTAGCGGTGACGTTCGCGTCGGCTGCGCCCTTTGGTTCGCTAACGGCACTGGACGCGTGCACTTCTCCCCTAGTAGGTCGTCGCGATCCGTTGGGTGCCGTTCTACGGTCCGCAGTGAAGTCCTAGAGTGCGGATTTATCCGAAGCTCCTGGTCACGCGGTAACCGAACGGCTTGCCCGACGGTTAACTGATGGCGGGAGGCCGCGGCTTAGTTCGCGTCCGGCCCGTGGCAAGTATGTGGATTGTGATGGCTGTCGGACCTAGTGCCGATTCTGTCCGTTCACGACTATTCGCCGCGGTGTTCTCGGACAGACCTCTTTTAACGCCGATCAGCGACGCTATTGCTTTGGGTACTTTCAGGACCCGTCTTGAAACACGGACCAAGGAGTCTAGCGTGTGCGCGAGTCATTGGGATATAACTAAACCTAAAGGCGAAATGAAAGTAAACGTCTGCCTTGTGCGGACTGAGGGAAGATGATCGGTCTCCATGACCGTTCCGCATTCCCGGGGCGTCTCATTCTCATTGCGAGACGAGGCGCACCAAGAGCGTACACGCTGGGACCCGAAAGATGGTGAACTATGCCTGGTCAGGACGAAGTCAGGGGAAACCCTGATGGAGGTCCGTAGCGATTCTGACGTGCAAATCGATCGTCGGAACTGGGTATAGGGGCGAAAGACTAATCGAACCATCTAGTAGCTGGTTCCCTCCGAAGTTTCCCTCAGGATAGCTGGCGCTCGTTGCGTACGAGTCTCATCCGGTAAAGCGAATGATTAGAGGCATTGGGGTCGAAACGACCTCAACCTATTCTCAAACTTTAAATGGGTGAGATCTCCGGCTTGCTTGAATGTGAAGCCGCGAGATTACGGATCAGAGTGTCAAGTGGGCCATTTTTGGTAAGCAGAACTGGCGCTGTGGGATGAACCAAACGCCGAGTTAAAGCGCCTAAATCGACGCTTATGGGATACCATGAAAGGCGTTGGTAACTTAAGACAGCAGGACGGTGGCCATGGAAGTCGGAATCCGCTAAGGAGTGTGCCCTGAAAATGGATGGCGCTGAAGCGTCGTGCTTATACTCGGCCGTCAGTGGCATGTGCGGTTGCCCCTCGGGGCGGTCATGAAGCCCTGATGAGTAGGAGGGTCGCGGAGGTGCGCGCAGAAGGGCTGGCCGTGAGGCCGTCTGGAGCCGCCTTCGGTGCAGATCTTGGTGGTAGTAGCAAATACTCCAGCGAGGCCCTGGAGAGCTGAGGTGGAGAAGGGTTTCGTGTGAACAGCCGTTGCACACGAGTCAGTCGATCCTAAGCCCTAGGCGAAAGCCGATGTTGATGTGGCGTTGTTAATCGTGTATATAAGTAATGTAGCAGTAATGCTAGGATGAATGCTAGGATGCTTCGCACGTGTCGCACGCCCGTCGGGCGAAAGGGAATCCGGTTCCTATTCCGGAACCCGGCAGCGGAACCGTCCTTAAATCGGGCCCTCGTAAGAGAGTTCGTCGGGGCAACCCAAAAGGACCCGGAGACGCCGTCGAGAGATCCGGGAAGAGTTTTCTTTTCTGCATAAGCGTTCGAGTTCCATGGAATCCTCTAGCAGGGAGATATGGTTTGGAACGCGAAGAGCACCGCATTTGCGGCGGTGTCCGGATCTTCTCCTCGGACCTTGAAAATCCGGGAGAGGGCCACGTGTAGGCGTCGTGCCGGCTCGTACCCATATCCGCAGCTGGTCTCCAAGGTAAAGAGCCTCTAGTCGATAGAATAATGTAGGTAAGGGAAGTCGGCAAATTGGATCCGTAACTTCGGGATAAGGATTGGCTCTGGGGATTGTGGCGTGTCGGGCTTGATGGGGAAGTGGGTCACGGCTAACGTACCGGGCCTGGGCGAGGTGATGCGTTTCACTTGCGTTACGTTTGATCCGAGCTCGGTCCCGTGTCTTGGCCTCCCGCGGAATCGTCAAGCTTCGAGACCCCGTGAATGCTTTCGGGCGTTCTGGGTAATCTCTGCGGCCGTCATCTAACAATCAACTCAGAACTGGCACGGACCGGGAGAATCCGACTGTCTAATTAAAACTAAGCATTGCGATGGCCCCAGCGGGTGTTGACGCAATGTGATTTCTGCCCAGTGCTCTTCTGCGTCAGCGGCAGCGCCATCAAACCGGTTGACATGGAGCATACCTTCAAATACCTGGGCTTAAAGTTCTCTGCCACTGGTGCGACCAGGTGCTCCACCCAAGATCTTCCTGAGCAGCTGAGAAGAATCATGAGAGCACCACTGAAGCCTCAACAAAAACTGCATGTCATCAAATGCTACCTCATCCCCATCTACATACATGCAATGCAGAACCCATCGATCACGCAAAAAGTTCTGCGGGAGGTTGATCGGAAAATAAGGATGGCCATTAAAGAGATACTGCACCTCCCTTCCCACGTCATCGATTCTGCAATTTACGCCCCAGCGAAAATGGGTGGTCTTGGAGTGTTCTCCTTCGCAAGGAAAATCCCCGTTATCGTCAACAAACGCTGCACCAGTCTTTCTACGCTATGTCCGGATTTCCACCATATCCTAAACGAGTCGGACAGATGGTTGCAGAGAATTCGAAGGATGATCAAACCTGACGCTACAACTAAAGAGCAGATCGACAGGAAAAACGGTATAGAACTGCAGGGGTCATTTTACGGAGGTGGCACAATGCAGTTCGGTAACAACTCGGCCTCTAATTCTCTCGTCAACAACCCACCTTGCTTCTG